>MU279746.1:531691-549202 GCA_022385655.1 Xylaria intraflava
CCCCCCCCCGACTGACGGCAATCAATAGGTGGTTCAACCACGATCCAGCTGTCTATCCTAATCCAATGGCATTCGATCCATCACGGTTCCTGGGCGCCGATCCCTGTCCAGATCCCGGCGATCATACATTCGGATACGGACGGCGTCTCTGCCCTGGCAAGCACTTCGCTTACCCGGCCGTCTGGCTTACGATTGCGCGGTCATTGGCCGTCTTTAATATCGGGAAAGGGTTAGACGAGAACGGGGTTGAGATTGAAGGGCCGGCTGCCGACCCGGTTTCGCTTTTCTCACATGGGACTAGTATCCGCCCGGAACCATTCAAGGCTACGATTAAACCGCGGAGTTCTCAGCATGCGGATCTGATACGCAAGGTTGAAACGCTGTATCCCCCGGAGAAGGGCGATGCCGACGAAGTCGAGGATATCGCGCCTTAGTCGACCGGATCCTTGTGTATCTCTCTAGCATGCCGTACTGCTGGGAAGAAGTTGGTGGGTGGCTCTGTGGCTGGAGACTCGTGAGTACGCCCGCCGAGACGATGGGGTGTGACGACATGCCGGAAATCCAGCTTGGTACGTCGACCGAGGTGACACGCATGAGTTCGATGTCTCAGTCTTTTTATCCCGGCTTGTCATTGGGAGATTGGGCCGGACTTTGGAACATACCTATATTATCACTGATCAGGTCGGCAGCCATATCGGAATTCTTTCCTGTTTCTTGTTGTTGGTTGTCAATTCTATCCGGCCCTTACTTCGCGATCAACAAGTTCCCCGTCTCCCCTTGATCAAGTCCCCTGTCATGAGCGCCTTCATCTACATCCCTTGAAGAATGCTGGGCAGCTGGTTTCCTTGGGCGGTTCAGTGTGCCGGGGCTTGTGGCAGTCTGCTATTCTATACGGCGATGGATATTCCTGCGTCATCGGGGCACAATGAGTTATACGATAGATCCTCTACGATGAAACCCTCATAGATTAGTATCGAACGGTCGGCCTTCCTTGTATGGGCGCTGATAGCAGTGTAGTGTTCTGTGAATAGTACGTGATCAGTGAAACGGTTCGCCATAACGAGACGTGCAACACACTATGCGCGACTCGGTTGAATGGTTTACACACATCCCTGTTGCTATGTTTGTTTTTCGTCTTGACTCTTTTCTCTTTGAGCAAGTATCGTCAGTAATCTCCGTCTCGTCTTCCCTTGCATCAACGCTTTCCGTACCGCCCATTTCTTGGCACAACAGTACGGCTCTATTGGTGATACTGATATTCAAGAGCCCTCCTGAGGAAGCCAGGGGAGTTCATACGTGGACTTTGCACCTAGAGTATGATGTACTGACAAAAAGCTTCGGATAAGGCGGCCTACTAGATAAACGCCCGCGCAAGCCCGTCAACGGCTCATAAGCCATGCCTGAAAGCTTCCGAAGAGCATTCCCCCATACCTACTTAGGTCGTAGTATACTGTCGGCATCGACCCATTACAGCAAGGTCGACTTCGGCGCCATGTAACCGGTTGTAAGGCATCTCATAGGTGGAGGGTTTTGATGCGCACGACGCTGCGTCGGAAGTTCTCATGGCCCGACTAGGTAGACCGGGCCGCTGTCTCTCGAGCCTCGGAGGACGGGGTTATTGTCTGCAATGTTCATGACAAACTTGCTTCCTAGATAGTTTCCCCGGCCGGGCGGATGTCGTCTTGAAGAATAGCGGGCACTGGAGGTTGTTTGCATCCTAGATGCATAGCTAGGGAGGATTGATTCACCCGCCCATCGCCGCCTAACTGCTTTTCTCGAGGAGCGAATGCTTTCTGCCGCTTACCCGCGTAGGCACTTACTAAGACGACGGGTAGCTAGGAAGATTCGTTCATGCGGAGTCGTGTAATCCGTGACATATCGGTCACAACGAACGCTATCCACATCTGGCGTTTGCCTAATCTGGCAAGTTTCGAGGTTGCAGATGCCAATGCTACCTGTCGTAAGAACTCAGCAACGCTCCAATCTACCTTGGCGGCATATTAGGAGATGCGTTTTCGTATTTGCTGCGGGGCTTCTTGACAATATGCTAACAGAACGACCGGGAAGGAAATAGTGAGGGCGCCAGCATCGAGGTCCCAACAGCGTGATATAAATGAGGCGTCATTCCGCTCAAGAGATGAGAAGCAACTCCATATACAAGTTGTATTTTGTAATGAAGCTGTAGTAAGACTTCGAACGTCACATCCCGTCAGCACATTCAAGACAACCGCCGGTATAACCGTCTTCATTCTCCAAGATGCTGCTACGACGGGCTTTTCTGCTAAGCACCGGCGTCTTCAGCGGCCTAGCCGCTGCTTCTGGGTCTACGCTTGTATTCGTCACGAGCGTTGAATCGTGCTCTTATGAGTCCGGCTCTGGCGGGGTGGCGCCTACGCCCATCTCTACCGTGAAGACCAAAGATTCCACAGAGAGTTTCGTCTCGACTCGTATGGCTCGGAAATCTTCAGTGTATCTGTTTACACCCCTGCATCAATTGCTAATTCTTCGATAGACGATGCTGTTACTGTGCCGTCCACTGTCAGCGTGCTCGCCTCCACGACTTCCACGGCATCGACGGTTACTTCGACTCAACTTGCAGTTGTCACCGACACTGTGACGGTCCCGACAACCACCATTGGCTCTTTTGTCACCCAGACAATTGCCACTGTCGTAGTTGCTGAAACCGTTTGCGCCGATAAAGCCAAGCCTGTTACTGTGACGGAATGTACGTATTGGCATTCAGCCTGCCTTGTCTTCCCATTTCCAACCAAGAGAGCTGTTAAGTGCAGCTAAAGCCATTGCCTACTACACCTCGTTCGAGTTTGGGCGGTATTGATTGATGTTCAAATCACATAGACACGGGCACGTACGAGCCAATCTCCGGCCAGGCCACCACCCTTTTGGAAACATACCCAACTCAGGCTTTCTGCACTACAAGCACCATGTTTTCCGTCGGGATATTCCCAACCGTCACCTCGGGTGCAGTCACGGAGACGGTAACGCCCGTCTCCACACCGGCTTCATATGAGACAACGGTAGTGACGAAGACCATCGTTGATGGCCTCCTAACCGTATACGCGACAACTTCAACGGAAACAATCACATCGTACGCCGCCGCTGTCGTGACGACGACTAGCACCATATCCTGTGCCGAGACCGTCACCAAAACGCTAGCTGCTCAATGTGCGCCTAGCAACCTCATCAGCGCCATCGATGATGAGGGTATTCTGTCCGGCAACTACGCCGACCGCTACGGTACTGCCTACATTCTCGAGGAGCCGAGCGCTTGCTGCCAGATCTGCCTTGACAACGAAGGGTGTGCCGCTATAATGGCGGCAGATGGCGGCTGCTCGCTGTTTTATGGCCTCAATGAGGATGCGGAAGCTGTTTGTGATACGCTCGTGTACAGCTATACCTCAAGCAACACGACGGGCGCAGGGCAGGGTCTCATTGTGCAGAATGGCTGCGGTAAGGTTGAATATGTTCCACCATCTCAGCTTTAGGCCTGAAGCTTCAAGTCCAATATCGCTGGGCAGCGCCATGACGCTTCATGGTGGGCATTCACCTCCAGCGCACCCGAAAGGGGTTTAAAATGTTCATACCGTACACGGGACTGGTTGTGACTAGTGTAAATAGGTACTCCGTATATAGAGAAATCATAAGGTTACTTGGTAACATGGGAGCGGTTAGAGAGGCCAGCCGCTGAGGTGGTCCCAAAGTACATATGGCGAACAAGTCGGTTGCCTGGTAGTCGGTTCTTACTGAAGCATTGTCAAGTCAGCGACGCGGCGGCGAAGCTAGCGGACGTCTTTACCTAGATAGCGACCTCGGCGGTCTTCGCGGGGAAGTTGCCGCGTTTTGAGGTAATTCGATGACGCGGCTAACGACACGGCGATGGCTTCATTGGGATCGGACTTGGATACCCCGTACTGTACGTTCTGCAGACTACAGGAAGATCACAGGTTTGGAACAGTCTGGCCAGAATGTCATCGGACGAGTAAACACGCTAACGTAGCTATTGGAGCGGTGGCTAACCTCAGTCAGTTAAGTTCTCAGCTGATGATTCGTACCCACATACCAGTTAACGCGTTCGTCGCGAGTCGGCCAGGTATTTTCTCGGCCATCCAGGGGCACCAACTCACCTATGGCCCCCTATCTATGTATTTGTGTAGGCTAGGTGGCCGAGTATTTCTACTGGCCGAGTAATAGGGTGACGACGCTGAGAGAGGTGTGGATGGTACAGATATTCACCTACCTATTGTACGGAATATACGTTTTACGTTTGCGTTGAAAGGATTGGCTTGATTTGTCAATAAAGTATCCAGTTCCCAATTTCCTTAACACGTATTATTGCAGAACAGTTGGTACCAGCCTTACGGCCATTCTGAAGCTAATAAGTTGGGGGAAATGTTTCCGCTGCCTCCGTAGCAGAATACCACTTCTGCCATCATGCTGACCTCTAATCATATAACGCAGGCAGGTTCATACAGAATCATCAGATAGCAAATGATATAATAAAGGTTTATATCCTATCGCTAAGTATTGTCGAATGTCAATACAGCCAGTCCCTAAGAACAGCCAAATCCAAACCCGGCATCTGACTACCCATTCTGGCAGGTATTGAAGTTCTGGACGTCATACGACCCCAATCACAAGATATCCAGCAACGATGACCAATCCAGGCGTCACCCGGCAAGCAACAACATACCGACAGCGGGGTTCCGGAGAAACGTGATATATTCGAAGTGTCCCTCACTCGTACTCGGGGCATTAACTCGCACTGCGATCATGATGTAGTACGAGCTCGAATGTCAGGAAGTTTGAAGCACCTGCCAGTATAATCCGTCTCCATCACCAAGATGCTGCCACAACGACCTCTTCTGCTCATCGCCGGGATCTATATCGGCCTGGCTTGCTCCTCTTACACACCCATTGCCGTCGCGACCTCGACGGTGATCTCATGCTCGTATAAATCCGGCTCCGAGCCCGGCGGCGTAGCGCCCACGCCCATCCCTACCGTTGAGAAAACAAATACAATCTCCACAACCCAGATTCGTACGCTTTCGGATTTTGTCAATTTCTGAAATTTCTCCCGTCCTCGCGGCGGCGACTGAGTTTCTGGGCTTCAACAGATAATGCGACCGTGCCATCAACGGTCACCGTGGCCGTTGACACAACCGTCACGGTAACGCAGGTCACCGCGACGGAATATGCGTTCAGCGATCCCACCGTGACCGTACCGACGTCTACCATCGGCGCCGGGACTATTTTTACGGTTGCCACTGCCATATTCACTGAAACTGTCTGCGACGATGGAGCCGAACCTGTCATTGTGACGGAATGTATGTGATGTGATCATCGCGCATTTTCTTCCCCCTTTTCGAGGATGTTGTACGGCTTTTAAGGGACGGCATATCATTGTATTCTCAGGAGAACCTGAAATGATTCCTCCCTGAGTGCAGCCGAGACCATTCTTGCCATACCGTATTCAAAGATGCCCAGTATCTAGTTTTCCCCGTTAACCCTTGAACCGCGCGATACGGGTACATACAAGCCACTGTCCGGCCAGGCCACAACGCTTCCGGCCACGTACCCTACCGAGGCCATTTGCACGGCAACCGTGCTACTTTCTTCCGACTTTTTCCCGACTGTCACATCGGGGGTTACCACAATCACAGTGACACCCTCCACCACGGTAGCGACGCCCGAAACGACGACAACCACAAGGACGGTCAGTTTCAGTACCTCAACGGCGTACCTGACATACGTAACGGTGACTGCGTCATCGTACACGCCCGTCGTCTCGACGACGACGACGACCGCCTCCTGCGGCGAGACCGTCACCAGGACATTGGCTGCCCAATGTGCCCCCACCAACCTCATCGGCTCTATTGACGGCCAGGGTCTCCTCCCGGGCAAGTACGCTGGCCGCAGTTCTGTTGCTTACGCTCGCGATGGGCCCTGGGCGGAAGACCCGAGCCTCTGCTGCCAGGCCTGCGTTGATAATAAAAACTGCGCTGCGTCCGAGAGTCTCGGCGGTGCATGCGGGCTTTTCTATCTCGCCGCGGAGGATGGCGAGCCCGTATGCGACGCGCCCGTTTTCTCGCTTACCTTATCTTGTGAGGTTATCCCGGGTCAGGGGGTCGTTGCGCAAAGCGGTTGCGACACGGTTGGTTACGATGTATCTGACTTAAAGCTTGGGCTCTAGGTTGAGATCATTGGCATGTCTTATTCTGGTGCTTTTTCGTGACTCTTGTCAATGCTGGCATCCGTCGGGATACTATGCCAGATGGGTGAGAGATATTCAGAAGTCCTGTCGTGATATATAGCCTTTTTGAGTCGTCGATGAGTCTAGTAAAAGCTATTCAGCCTCTACCTGCTCTTGTATTATATACTGGCTTTTGATGATACTATCACACCAAGTAGATAGGAAAGTAACTCTGAGCTCGAAACAACCGAATTGAGACAGCGGTGGCTGTGACCTGAGACCTTGCTGTAAGGGTTATTTTTAACTTTTCTTTTTTTTTCTCCATTGGTGTCAAGATGCGATTCGATCATTGAGGTCGACAGGTCTAACCTGCCGCTACCCGCGTTTCATACAGGCGCCATGAGGTACGCACGACCGGCGATCACAACGCGTATATTCAAGAGCCCCTGATGAATATCGTGAAATATAGGGCAGAAGTAGTCAATCTTGCCACTTCCGATAGCCTCGCAAACGATTGGATGATAAGTTTCACAGTGACGGGTCGGCTGATAAAACAATATCCTAAACGCGGTGGCGTCTTCACCACCGCTTGGGTCCGTACTCAACTCGGATTCCGAGAAATCAGATTTCAGACTTCAAGCCGGCCCTGGTGATAGACCGGGCCGTGCTCTTAATTTTACCTCAAGGACGGAGCTGCGGCACCAATGAAATCCACATCATGCAATGAAGTTGACACAGAGATTGAACATGCAATATCCTCATACCGACTTAGAGGTAATACTAAGGTGCTCCATCGGGAGAAGCCAGCCAGAGTCCTGGCGCAGGCGGACAAGAACATAGAAAATCCGGCTTGTAAGGTTCCTTCGCCTTGTCCGAGGTCGGGTGGCTTGCGATGGTAAGGCTTAATTTCTGGAATCAGGGGCTCCCTCAATGCCCAATGTTAAGCCCGTAGGCAGTTGGCTTGTTGATGTTAAGGGAAGGTACTTAGGTAGGTTCCGGAAACACAAGTGCGTGCGGTGGAGACTTGGGAGGCAATAACCTCACAGCGGATCTTCGCGGCCGCATTGTGGTTGACCACACCAAGTGTTGTCTAGGCCAGGCAGAGACTTAGAGCGGCATTCTAAGGCCTCGTTGCCTAGCATACGTATGTTCATGCTTGCGTCATACTCATCAGAATACGGAATATGTCCTATGACCCTGAACTTCTCTGCTGCGCATCTAGGGACTTTTGGATGTTGTTGGGGTCTAGAAGTGTCGCGGACAAGGGATATCTCACCCTGACAGCTTGTCAGGTGGGTGGTATGTAGTCAAACCAGATGCCTAGGGCTCGCGTCGCGTATTCACTCTCTCGTCTATAGTCTGACCTTCCATGAGCCATATTGAGCGTACGTCAGGCTCGCGGATATTGACTGCCCTTTCTGACATTACGAGCGAAACGGCACTAGTATAGACGGCCCGTCTTCAGGCCACACGGGTTCCAACAGAAAGTTCTCCTATTGGGGTTGTTGGTCTTCCTCGACGAGAGATTATTAGGCAGAAGCGAATGGCTGTTTTCCAACTCCCAATCTACGTATATGAGTCACGTTAGCAACATGCTTGAGTGGGCTTTGCTGTTGACGCGGGCGGAGTTTGATGTAGATAGGGGTCGCCTGCTAGGCCACATATGCATAACAACTCAAGACGCGTTGGACCGGACCGCGCCACCGTGGTAGAAGAGTAGTGTGTATGTCATGTGGATAGATGGGATCGATGTTATGTATGATGCGGTAATGATGAGCAATCCGAGGAAGCCTGCCGTAAACCGCGTTCTGGCATGACTATGCGAGATATCACGGTCCACTCTCCTTCGTGGGACTTGACCTTTTGACGGGCTATGAGCATGGTTGGCGGTAGTAACGCCGGTGTTGAGACCAACCCAAGCAACAACCCTTGGCAGTCAACATTTCTCGTCACCCAACATGCCGGAGCCTCATCCCGAGGCTGCTCATGACGACTTATTGTTATGTGAAGGATCCGAACTATTGGGTCGGAGTTGAGAGGGTCGTCCAGAAGGTCGCGACGTTGGAGACCTGATCGCGACTCCTTACGAATGCGCCGCCCTCCTATATAGGACTGTAGCCCGAATATGCCAAGATATCAGGCTGACCATAGGCGGCCATGCGCGTTGGGGAGGCTTGCTCAACCCTCGACTGTACACTTGTATAGCCCCATTTTTGCCGTCGGTAACGTGAGACGCCGGCTTCTCACTGCATTGTCATGGGATAACATACACAGTGAGTCCCATCGCGTCCCGACGGGATAGAATTGAGCCCGTTCATTGCCACAAGGTCTCACTTAAAGCCGAGGGCGTGGGTTGGGGGCCGGGTGAGTTGAATCAAAGATATTGAATCGCAAAAAAAAAGCGAGACTCAGTCTTAGCATTGTCTTTCGGAGAATCATGTGTGCTCAATAGTCGATCAGTCGCGACGGCTCAATTCAAGCTGGGCGAGTGGTGGAGAGTCAACAATGAAAGGAGACGGGGAGGTCTTTATGGGACGCGAAAAGGATGTGGTGCCGGGACGGTAATCGACCAGTGTGGTTAGGTAGGTGGATAGTGGACATACCCACTATACGAAGGTAGTATTACTGGGCTCTTGGTGGGTAGGGCACCTAGAGGCTACCTAGGTAGGTACCTATAAGGTAGGCTATGATGTAGATAGGTGGTTGCTTTATACTACCTGTAGGCTGCCTGTAGGTAGTGGCAGCGCGCAATGCCCTATTCTTAGTGTACGTACCTTGCCTTACAGCGCTGCGCTCTAAATTACAGGGATCATGCGGGCATCCGATCGAGCTGAACTTGTACTGTACCTGGCCCGTATCGGCCCCGCCCGTCCCCTCCTGCCCCGATCCCGACGCGATGATTGGCTCCGTCTCACCATGAATTCAAGTTGTCTCCCTGTGAAACTCCATCTCGATGCCCCCCGTCGATCAGCAAATCAGCAGCGCAGCATCTTCACAGCAGAACCACGGTTCAGCAACTTGTCCGCATTCGGTGCACACCATACAACGCCCCTTGCTTCCGCCCTATGAGAGGTGCAGCTGGTGTTGGACCGTCTATGCTGTACAGTAGCATCCCTGCCGGGAGCCATGTCAACCGGTTGCATGCTTATAATAGCAATCGGTGACCCTGCCCTGACTGATTGGCGCAGACCTCTGGGGAGACTCAGAGCCAGAGAGAGCCGGACAAAGAGAGACGGATTTACGAAGTAGGTACAATGTGTGTTTACGACCTTACTAAAGTGTACATGGCTTACACGCGCTACATTAGTATGAGCTCATTAGTATGTCTTACTTCGTAGAGGCCATGTACTCTACTTTGATTCCAATTTCGCCTCTGATAAATAGTACGCCAAACCCACGCGTTCGCCGGGAGGTAAACACGCCATGGCACGAACGTGTAAGTCGCCCGAGCTACTGCCATAACAGCGGTACAAGCTCGAGCACCGCCACACTGCCCGTGGAAGTGGAGGTGGTGTTATTACCTAGGGGCCCGTCACCACTGACGGACCGTGACAGTGCCACAGACGCCTCGCGCAGTTTGTCTGGGAAGAGGTAGTCCAGTTAGGGCACTATCCTCTAAGTCCCTCTCTCGTTCAGGCTCTCCCTCCCCCCTCCCCCTCCCTATCCGTCTCCCTATCCGTCTCCCTATCCATCCCCCACTACAGCACCTAACCAAGCTCCCAAGCTACCTACCTACCGCACCCTGCTACCCGTGTCCCCCCCGTCCACCATGTAAAATGTCGTGTCGGCCCCAACATTCAATAATCTTCGTCCTCCCTCCCGCTTGGCCTGGCGCTTCGCTTCGCTTCCCGACCATTAATCTCAACGTGCATAATCCAAGACATCCCCACGACCCGCAAAAGGCACCTCCCGGCGTCAATCCTTCGAGTTGCTCCCTCTGTAAGTAACCTCGATCGAGTCCTACCTCTCTCGACTCCTTTGCGCGCTGCCACCAGAACAACGCAATAAGACCGCACGATTCCCTTGTACACCATTTCGCCACTTTTTCTCTCTTCTTCCCCTCTTTCGACCATAGTTGAAACTCCCGTCACTCCCTTCACTCCTAGCATCGTCTCGAGAGCATGTACTAGTAGCCGCCTGCTCAGCGTCAAAGTAAACAAAGACTCTCCGACTGTTGACATACACACGCTCACACGCACACACGCACACACGCTCACTCGCACACTCGCATCCCTCTCTCCCTTCATCCCGGCTACCTGTCAACGCTTCTTGTCCCAGCAATCCGTCTTAAGCTGGCTATTCTTTTTAGCCTTGTCTAATCGAGCTAGCTTCGCCAGCATCTGAAGCTTCATCAGACATCGTCTACAGTACATACCTGACAAGAGCCATCAAGCTTCAACCGCGGTCAGCTTGAGGAGCTTCGCGCAATGGCTTCTGTAACACGCCAACCTTTCGCTCCGCTCAATGAAGCGCGTCTACACACTTTGACCAGTCTCAAGAATAGGCAGAACGGTGAGTCCATCAAACGTCAATTCGAGTCGTCCCTCTTCGCACTATCAGTCGCGCTACAGCCCGGCATAATCGGGCTGTCGTCGACTGGTCGCGATTCCTTCGAACCACAATCTCGGCGTACAATGACAGTATCGCTTGACATAACACGAATCCACTCTTTTGCCTCAAGAACGATGAGAATAATAAACTAAACGTGAGGTAGCTATTTCAAATTCCTCGCCTTCGAAAAGGAAGGCTTCGGAGGTAATCGAGTCGTACGACTCGGAGAACATCGACCCAATATTGTTTTCAAAGCGGACCAAGGGTCCTGAGAACCTCTCTTCTAAGAGCTCCTTCACCAAGCCGTCAACTTTCTTTCTATCCAAGTCAGCAAGCACAAATGACTTGCCTGTCTCCATCTCGAGCCCTCCCAAGGCCGCCACCCCTCGTTCGCGACCCTTGTTGAACCCCAAGTCGCCATCCGCAAAACTTAACACCAGTATCACCCGGTCTTCTCCACTTTCAGCGCCTGCCGGTCGGTCGCCACCCCGTGGCAAGCGCTCCGGCATTCTATCATCGCGACGACGCGAGAAAGGCTCTTTTGCGCGCGTTGACCCACCCGTCTTTGGGCTTGGCTCTAGCCCTTCGGTAGCCCCATTTTCGCTTGATGCTGCTCTCAAGGGCACCATTCCCGGCTACACCGGCCGTAATGACGCTTCACTCTCTAAGAAACCGTCATCTAGTCTGCTGACCTGCGGTGACCTCCACGAGCCTGAGATGAGCTCGTCGTGGTTCTTTGATATCCACGAGGATACCGAGGAGCAAGAGATGACCAACTTGCTTCAACACAGCACCTGCGTCCTAGACATCAGTTCAGACGAAGAAAGTGAGAGCCGGGAGCAACGGGAAGACGTAGAAGGCAAAGAGAATGTTCCTCCTATGGATGACATCTCCCAGACCTCTCGTCCACGGGCTGCACGATTTGCCACCAACGCTTATGAGATGTTGATTGAGAAGGAGCGAAACCCGCTTAGCGAGATGGACCCTAAGGAGTACTACTCAGACGGCTGTGATGAGAATTCCATTATCGTTATCCCTGATGATGAGGATGAAGAAGTATCCGCGGCAAATGGCTTACAAGCTGTTCCTAAGATAATCCTGGAATCCGAGGAGTCTGAAGCCGACCCCGACTCCACTGAGTCCCTAGCCATCGAGGAGGAGAAATCTATCTCGGTCGAGAAGTTGATGCAAAAGACGGACAGTCCGGCCCCTGGCGCCGCAGTACTTACGCCAATGGAGGGCACCGGCGAGAGCTTTGAAGTCTGGGAAAGCGGCAGCGCAAAGGACGAGACAGAAGAAGCCGCCGAGTTCTGAAGAAAAAGGTATAGTGATTTGTTATTCGCTTTACGGCTCGTACGATGAACGACAATCAGATGCGACCTAAATTTAATATTTGTTTGCTTTGGGGAGCGATGGGGACAAACAGGCGTCGACGGAGTTCGAAATAACTTTCAAGGATATTCTGGCTCTGTTCGTGTTCTAATTTCTGTACATACTACATACACCTCTGTAGAGCCTCGTGCTGCCCAGCAATGGAAACCGCTCTGTCTCTATTCACGTGGATCATGCGACGCGCATGTAATGCCGCATACATTGATCTGCGCGCATGTTGCGGACGATTCTACTTATACCCGCGTGTTGGCGTAGGGGATGAGATTGGTATGAATCGGAATGGTACCGGATGATAGGCGATGCCATCTCGGATGTCAGAGAATTGAGGTTGGTAGGAGAGCAAAGTGCGGCGGCACGGTTCTGGCAAGTCTGGCGAGTCGGCAGGCCTGGCTAAATATATCGAGTCTCTCTGCATTCGCTGCATTCGCTGCTCAATCGCGCGCTTGCTGTGTCTGCTAACGCATGCATGCACCGCGGCGGCTCTCGGGCGCGAGAGATCCAATTCATCAAGACATTAATTAAGGGGCAGCACTATAGGCGGCGCTTGCAAGCCCACAATTTCCAATTTACCGCCCGGACGCTTAATCAGCGACTGCCTATAACAGCTCGACGGGGCTCCACTTGCAAACGCGCTGCCAGAAGTCGCCACGATCCGATCGCCGCGCGATGCCATGCTGATGGTCCCCATTGAGCACCGCCTCCGTCTCAGGTTGCCTCCATTGCGATCCCGTTGATCATTGCATGCGTCTGCCATGTCCGCCCCATTGGCCTGCCCAGGACCCAATTGAAGCTTCACTCGTCTCTGCACGGCGCTGGCCCTGACCGCTCCATTGTCGCACGCTCCAGTTGACGTCTTACGTTACATGTTGCGTGCCCGGCGATATCTCGTCATCAGCTGATTCCGTCACGTGCGGGAGTATAGATCGCCTGTAGGTGGGCCGTTGGATCGGACTAGCCAAGGCGCCTATCGCATCGACGGGACGGTGACGCGCGTGAAGATGGCCTCGATCAATGATCTTGCCACCGCCGCCACCATCGCCTCATCGGCTGTCGCGCTCCAGTCCTTGCCCAAGGGACAGGCCGCAGAGCCAACATCGCCCCCCGTCCCCCCACAGGATCCGCCTTCACCGCCCTCGCCCTCGGCACAGCTCCAGGCCCAAGCCCAAGAGATCCATGCCCAGCAGAGTAAATACGCAAGCAGATCACCCACGCCGGAGACGTCAACACCAACCACAGACCCAGAACCAGACCCAGATCCAGGCTCAGACCCAGACCCAGACCCAGACCCAGGCCCGGATTCGGACCAGGACTCCGACCTGGCTCCAAGTATGCCCAGCCCAACGGCAGCTGCTACTCCGTTGTCCGTACCTGATAGTAGTAGTATTACTGTGAGCGCGGACGTGAGCGCGAGCGCGAGCGCGAGCGTTGCTAGGCCCAACACGTCTACCCCGACGCAGGGACCGGTCCTAGCAGCGCCGCAGATTTCACCGCAGAACCTGGCGCATGCCACGATTCCTCCACAGGTCCCTACCGAGATAGTGCCAGGAAACGGCAAGGCCCTGTCTGAAAGAGAAGACGACATGGTCGACGTGGAGTACGACGGCGAGCAGAGGAGATCGCCCGTGCGGGGCGCCTTTATCGTCTTCGAGGGCATGGACCGCGCCGGCAAGACGACGCAGGCGAAACTACTGCAGCTGAGGTGTATCGAGAGCGGAAGGGAGGTCAAGTTCATGAGGTTCCCTGGTACGTCCGGCCTTTGTTTTTTGGTGCTCTTACCCCCTGAATGAATCATGGTTTCGCTATTATTGCGGCATTATCATTATAAAGGGTCAGACACAGTTTCGTCACGCTCACGCGACGAGTTCCGAGATGATTAGGCAAGAGGGCAGGATGCTGAACGTGCATAGACAGGACAACAACGATCGGCCAAATGATCGACTCGTATCTAAAGGGAGACTCCGCCATAGACGACCACGTCATCCATCTACTCTTCAGCGCAAACCGCTGGGAAGCAGCGTAAGTATTCATTCCGCAAGCAAAAGATGTTCCCCCCAGCTCAGCCCAACGAAACCTAACGTCCCCTGATGCCCCTGGACGCTATAAACTCATCTACGATACAGGGAGAAAATCAAAGCCGAGCTAGCGGCCGGCCACACCATCATCTGCGACCGCTTCTACCACAGCGGCATCGTCTACAGCGCCGCGAAGCAGCTCTCCTCGCTCTCGCTGTCCTGGGCCAAGGCGCCTGAGATCGGCCTGCCGCGCCCGGACATGGTGCTGTTCCTCGACCTCGAGGAATCGGTCGCGCGGTCGCGCGGCGGCTGGGGCGGCGAGGTCTACGAGAAAGGGGAGATGCAGCGGCGCGTCCGCGAGCTCTTCTGGGGGCTCAGCATGGGGGACCTCGGGACCGCCGTCAGCGCTAGTAAGGCCGGCGGTGGCAATGGGAAGGGCCCGTCGTCGAGGAGCGAGAGGGCGCTGTTTGGGAACGGCAGTAATAGCAGCGACGCGAGGGATCGGGAGGGGGGGGATACGGGGGGTGAGGGGGAATTCAGGCAGGAGGAGGAGGACATCCAGATCGTGGATGCGGATCTTGGGGTGGAGGATCTTGCGGAGAAGGTGTGGGAGGTCGTGCGCGGACGGCTTGAGGCTGTTGAGAGGGGGGAGGAGGGCAGGACGGTTCGGATCGTGCGATAAATGGGGTATGCGTGGCTTTGGCCCGGAGTTCCGGGGGGGTGGTGGTGATTCGGGATACCGTCTATTTTCACGCTTGTGTACCATCTTTCTTACTAGCTTTACCGGCGGTGGCGATACTTTTGCATGGCCGGGCGGGAGGGGGGAATGAACGAGACTTTGCTCACACGAGTTCTTTCGGTCACGGGGACGGAGGCGGTGGTTTCGACCGTGGTCTCATCCCGTCCGAATGGTGTGCTCTGTGTCTAACTTACGCCATTGTCTCTGGTTCTCTTTTTTATTCTCTCTGAGGAGGGGGCATCACTACGAGGAAGTCCGAATGTTCACGATTTGAACAGAAACCGATCTTTCTCATGTTGGGACTTGGGGTGGTTTCGATGTTGCGGGTCCTCAGCAATGGCGCCATCAGACCCGGAGAGACCAATGTCTAGACCGACTCGCGAGAAGGCCCCCCGAAATAACATGCTTTAAGCTTTCCACTACGGGCCCGTTGGGACGTTGTTGGGACTGAGACCGGACAGAGATGCTTGGTCATAAGCCGTATGCGGTGGTCCTCTGTTTTACCTTAGTACCTTAACGTGCGGGTACTCCTGACCCTCATTGTCTACGGACATAAGAGCCTAATTCCGTTCGCTTATGCCTATCTAGGGTATGTACGGCGCACAGTAGGAGCGGTTGGGTTGTTTGGATTCATGTGATCGTAGATCACTGTCTGTGAGGAGCTACGCCTACGTCTGTTGTTTTCGAAGCGTATTAGCGAAGAATGACCGTGCTCGCTGGTGGGGACGTCCCGATTCTTAGACAGACAGACATGTTTGCTCATTGTCACGTGTGAATATAACCAGCTGAAGTGTGTATATACAGACCTCCCGCTACGTAGCATCTATAAGACCGGTATTCTGAGACCGGGTATCCATCCACTTACGATGGCCAGTTTTGATATCTCAGGAGAACTCCCACTAGCCACGTTGTTGGTCATCATACAACCTCCCAGCCGGCGGACGGAGACCCTATCTAGGTGTCGGGCCCCGAGGCTAGCTAACAGGCACCGTCAAATCGGTACAGTATATTAGGCAAAAAGCCCTTGTCAGGAGCCGGTGCTAAAGTACGGGCTTACGGCCGGATGTCCCTTGAGGCGTCATCTTGAAGGAACACTAGTATCCGCCAAACTACACTACGTTATATGGGGGCATGGCGTTTAGACTGCTTCCATCGGCGATAAAAAGGTGTGGTGAATACTAATACCTAAGAGCTAACGCCGATAATGTAGGCTCTGAGAGCCTATAAAGGCGAGAAAGACATCGACTTGGTGGTGGACGGATTGATCTTTTTCTATCATCGACTGGGTAAATATCACGACAAAGCTTCGAAGAAAAAAAATGGATGTGTCGACGATGTTCAGAGTGGACGGGATGGTTGCCGTGATAACTGGCGGCGGGAGTGGTCCGTATCCGAGGCTTTCCCATCCTATCATAAACGTAACTGACAAAGCAAACCCAGGGATCGGATTCATGATGGCGAAAGTCCTCGCCAGCTCCGGCGCGAAAAAGGTCTACATCTTAGGACGACGAGCGAACGTCCTCGAGGCAGCCGCGTCCTCGCACCCAAGTATCAGCCCCATAGTCTGCGACGTGACGTCCAAAGCATCGCTCCAAAACGCCGTCGACATCATCACCGCCGAGGTTGGGTTCGTAAATCTCGTCATTGCGAACTCGGGCGTCGTCGGCAAGTCGAAAGGCTTCAACGGCTCGTCCAGCATACAAGAGCTGCGGAAGACCCTCTTCGACGACGAGACCATGGAGGACTTCACCGAGGTGCAGCACGTCAATGTCACGGGGGCGTACTACACGATGACCGCGTTCCTCGAACTCCTGGCGGCCGGGAATAAAAACGCGTTGCGGGGTGGGTTCGGGAAGCCTCTGAACGAGGGGAGCCAGGTCCCCCTCGTGCAGAGCCAGATCATCGTCACATCGAGCATCGGCGCGTTTAGTCGCCAGAAGGCCACGACGCCCGATTACGGCGCGAGCAAGGCGGCCATCGCCCAACTTGCCCAGAACATGACGACAAACCTGGCCCCGTACCAGATTCGTATTAACACGATAGCGCCAGGCCGTAAGTGCATTGACTCCCGTTATTCCCTTCGCATTCGCCCAGTGACGCTAACGTGAAAATGAATGCGAAAAGTCTTCCCGTCCGATATGGCGAAGTCGTTCATGGAGGGCCGGAACCCGGAAACAGAACCGGAAGATCACTACTATTTTATACCGGCGAGGCGATTCGGCACGGAGGAGGAGCTGGCCGGAACCGTCTTGTATCTCGCGAGCAAGGCCGGTGCCTACTGCAATGGGTCCATCGTCGCATTTGATGGCGGGAGGATGGCCATTACGCCATCTACGTACTAGATGGGTAGCAGGCTGCCCTGGGACACGTGAGTTGTGTAGATGTTTGCCCACTCACGGAAACACCCGCATTTGAGTCCGGAAGCATTGGCGTCGGAGAAACTGTGGCGGCATACGGAGCCACATCGTGTATTTAGTGCTGATAGCACTGTTTGCACTATGCGGTAGGCCAGTCTGTTGGATTCTGGCAATATTCGGAAATCGCGACCGTCTTAGTCATCTTCCGAAACGGGGCTAGTGTGAAACTAAACGAGAAGTGGCGCGCCTGTG